>OY728164.1:170430687-170433187 GCA_963277665.1 Viscum album | reverse complement strand
AGGCCAGAGTTCATCAAAAGACCCATGAAGTTCCCATACATTTCAAACCTAAAACAACACCCATACAAAGGCCACGACAATAGATCACTTAAACTGAAAGGAAACTTACACCAGAAACTTTGAACAAAAACCCTACATCACATTACTTCTGAGAACTTCCTCTACGATGCTTCCTTGCAACGCCCCGACAAAATCGTCGCAAGTGACCCAAGCGTCCACATGCCTGGCAGGGCTTCGGAGTTCTTGGGCACGATGACTTCTTGTGACCCCGCTTTCCACACTGATAACACACAATAATCTCTCGCTCTGAAGAGGTTGATGAAAGATCCCGAGGCCTCTTGATTCCACGACCTAATCCATCCACTTCCATTTTCTTACTCATTTCCTTTCCAGAATCTTCACCACTGCTCATAGGGATCGAAGGAGGGAGAACTACTTCGAGCACTCCTGCCATCGCGGCTTCGACACGAAAAGCTTGTCTTTCCACATTGACAAAAGAAGTTAGGTTGGACTCTGACACCTTCAACTGTAGATCAGGGCGGAGACCTACCTCGAAGCGTCGAGCCTTCATGGGGTCATTTGTGTCATACTCTGAATCATAAGGGACTAGCTCCACAAAGCGATGGAAATATTCTAACACGGATCTGTCGCCCTGCTGCAGACAACACATTTCCATCCCCTTTCTCACCCTTTCTTCCTCAGAGAAATATTGGTGAATGAACAAAACCTTGAAGAATTCCCAAGTAATCTCTTGACGGGGCTTGTTCTGAGACACTGACTTCCACCACATCCACAGTGAACCTTCAAGCATGAAGGTCGCAAACTTGACCTTCAACGACTCGAGCAGCTCAATGAGGCTAAAGTCCCTTTCAACCTTCCGCATCCACTCCTCTGCCACGTAAGGGTCTGCTTGACCATAGAAGAGAGGTGGATCGAGCTTCCGAAACTCAAGCATAAAATCCTTAGGTTGGTCAACCGCACTACGATCACCCATCGAAGCTTCAAAGGGATAACCACTGGATAAGGAAAAGTCAAAAACCCAATCAAGGCCAACTCAATGAGTGAATAAAAACCTCAAAATCAAACACTACATGGGTAATAAGCTCAAAACACAAGGAAACAAGTTATCCTACCATTATAACTTTTCTCTTTGAAAACATCTTTAATTAAAATCAAGCTTAGTGTGTTAAACCCTCGCCATTGGTATTCTTTAGAGTCTCACTCACATGCAAGTATTCGTGCCACCTCGGGCATCCATCCACCATACCAGAAATCCATCCACATTTCCATCATACCACTATGCATGTGAGAACTCATAGGAACACCAAGGACAAAACAAAGAAACTTAATTTTCCAAAAACAAATCATTCATACCATTTCTTTTAAAACAATCTACAAATTAAGCATGTCAATTAAAAAAAACCATTTTTTTTTCAAAACCAACTTTTCTGATTCAAACCACTTTCAGAAATCAAGGGAAACCCAAAACAACTCAAACAGGGGACTAGTGTCAGTGGGTGACTTGACCATATGGTTGGCGGCCATATTCCAAACACGTTACTGACACAGAGAGTCTTCTTGGACCATGCCCCTAGCTCTGTGTGGCTTGCCAGGCCGTGCGGGTTAGGAGGACTAGTGGCCCAAACTCCCTTTGTTGTATCCCAATCACAAAACTGTTCCATAAAAACCCAAATAAGAAAATTAAACTAGACTTCCCCTGGAAACCTAAGGATCAGTACGGGCAAGAGTTCGCGACGCTCTTCCTGCACCTACCCCTCAAGTCCCGACAATCCTACTCCATCTACCTTGACATCCCAAATAACAAAGGGCGCTCTGAAAAGTGAGGTCGCTAAGACCTGACCTGCTCTGATACCATTTTTTCACGAACCAACCCGGGTCAACCCTGAACCGGTCACCCGAGTTGGTCTGCGACATGGCCCGAGAGGCATTCCCGATCCTCCCGGGCTGGCGACAAGCGCCAGGGCATCAACAGAGGCTGTGGGAATGATTTCGCCCAATATAAATAAATAAGACAGCGAAAATAATACAGAGCAGCGCAGAAAAGATAAACCAAATAAAGTGACTAAACAGGAACAAACAGGAATCAAACTAACCAAACACGACGTCCGAACAAACTCCGTGCGACCTTGCTGGTCGCTCTCCGACTCAACAATCAAGCGTCGCCCTAGGCAAGCGCACTCAAGCTATAGCCTGCACAAACACTAAAAACAGAAAAGAACTATAGGCATGAGTATTAAAACTCAGTATGCTAGCCCGATATCTATTCCCAATGTACTACCTTTAAAATAAAAGAAACATCATTTCAAGTTTGAACTACAATCTATAAAAGTATGTTTTTAATAATATTATACTTAAAAACAAAGTACGAACCATTGCCCTTAGCCATTTCAAAATTTAGGTTCATTTCATTAGTTTCAATGACTTTTCAGGAAATGGGAAAATGATGTTTAAATTTTCAAATTTGTACAAATGGGATTAA